>OX101787.1:21671683-21679183 GCA_944452715.1 Ophion slaviceki
GAAACTACATATCTTTACACAGCGGGATTGATATTTTGAGTAAGTTTCACACTATTGACTTGAGTTTGCACAGTTAGCGTTCAAACAGTGGTCATTTTCGATTCACGATTGCATTTTTTAATTCGATGAACCATTTGTTAATAACAATGACTTCAGCATGCTGTTCTTCAAGAAAAAATGAGGTTTTCTTTGGAGAGGCTGTCATTTTTCGTATTTTTAGAAATTTCAAAAAGTGGATCGTGAACCCATAGCCAGTTGGATATATTTTAAGGCGTTACCCCCACTTGTAGCGCAAAAAAGGCCTATTTCATGAATTTTTTTAAAGAAAACTACAAAACTTTTTTAATCGATCAATATACCATCTTAAAGAACACATCTTGAAGAACTTTCAGTAATTTTTTTATTGAAAAATATTACATTGTTTAGTGGCAAATGGCCGTCAATGAAATAATGTTTTTATATACACGGTTTACGGTGACCAACATTGTGGCGAAGTGGATCATCTGAAAAAAAAAAATGCGGATGGATTTAGTCAAATATAAGTATAAACTAGTCTTTAATCGAAGGATTTTAAAAAATATTCATTTTTCACAAAATGGCGGACAGTCAAAGTCAATGGTTCGATTTTAACGAAAAAAAACGGCCGTTTTTTGGCTATAAAACGGCCAATTTTTTCGAAAAAAAATCGAACGATTAAAGACTACATTTTTATGTATTAAATAAGCCTGCAAAATTTCAAGAAGATCGGTTCATTAATGTTCGAGTAATCTTGGTCACCGACTTCAGAAATGCCATTTTGAGAAAAACGCGTTTAAAGTTTCAATTTCAGTTTACACGAAGAAAATATTTTTTTTTGTAAACTTACATAGGGTAATTTATTCCGGGCCCATACAGAAGTATGGGCTCGGATACTTATACTTCAAAAAAATTCAATAAAAAAAAATCGATTTTTTCAAAATCGCAAGTGGGGGTAACCCCTTAAGAAAAAATGTTTTGTTTTCGTTTCAGATTACATTTGAGCCTGGTAGAGATCCCGCCGCCTCGGGCCTCGCCGCTGGAGGACTGCAACGCCAACTGCAGCACCACGAACACTTTGAAATATTTTCTTCCGGAAAAATTACATTGTAACCACAAACATGTGTACAACATTCTGGGGAAAAAAATTATTTGTTCCAACCACTGCGTTGCTAGAAAAAAATGCATCATTCTGACCCTTCAAATTGGGCTTCTAGAGAGAGATGTCCCGACAACACTGTAAGTAATCATGGAAAGAATCACCGCATTGTGGAAAAAATAACATATAGTTTTCTTGACAAATAATACCGTATACACACAGCCGTACGATGATAAAAGACAGCCCGCGAAAAGTGTCACTTGAGCAAAGTAATAACGCGAGTATTGTTCTTTGCAGGCGATCACGCAAAAACATATGAGCATCCACACATATACACTGTCGGGATTTAGGGGAGTAAGGTCGTTGAAACTTTTCTTCTATTATGAAAACTTTCAGGGTCCCAAATAGGGTTTTACAATCGGCACAGTAATGGCCCACGACTGGTTGCCAGAGAACAAACGATGGCGCGGTAATGGCTATACAAACGGACCAGATCCGCACCATGCATGGTTGGTAATGGTAAACCATGAATGGCTGCTAAGACTTGGCCAACTATCATACGCCCATATTGGCCCAGCAATGGCTGCCGGATCTTCTGCCGGAAATGAAAAACAAAAAATTGACAAATTATGAATATAAAAATTCTAGTAGTATCTTTTTTGTTTTCTTATGCTTTACTTATGTCCATGTAAATAGAATAATTGCATTAAAAACGCTGTCTGAATTGTTCAAGTTTTTGCCTTTCATCGGGATCGAACCTGCGCCTTTCGTTCTAGTGTCGAGCGCCCTACCTACTTAGCCATTCTAACACTTACAGAATCCATCATTTGTTCGTTCCTTACTTTTATGCCGATAATTTTATTCGTGATTTCGTGACATCAGTCCATTTAGGCTGTAAAAATAACTCGCTTGTTTTGGGTGAAGTTCCGAAAAGCATACTCCTCTGATCGAGCTGAAATTTTGCAATGAACTTCCTCTCATTATCCTAAGAGAAACCGTTAACGGATTTTTGACGACTAGCAATAGATTTCGATATATCGCATTATAAAGTTTATTATTTCACGCCATACGAGTATATCTATATATCCGATAGACACCCCCCACTCCTCCGGCCGCGCTGCTTCCTGGCAAACAGTGCTCGCCCGCATGTGCATATCACTTGCCATGTGGGATGGTTTTGTTTGGGTTTATTTAATATAGTAGAAGCGCAGTACAATAGATAACTTTCAATATACGATATATCGAAACCTATTGCTAGTCGCCAATATCCTTTTAAAGGTTCTCTTAAAGTATTGAAAAGAAGGTTGGTGCAAATTTTCAGCTTCATCAGTGGGATATGCTTTTCGAAACCTTATCCCTTGTTTTTACGTGTTACAGTTTAACGACCTGCATTTGCAAAACATCAAAAAACAAACCATCAATGGCTGGAATAGATCTGGCAAGCCGTTCATCCGCCTACGATACCCCAATGCTGATCGCCACATTATCGGTGCGATAGTATTGGCCCACGAATGGCTGGCATAGATCTGGCAAGCCGTTCATCTACCTACGATACCCCAATGCTGATCGCCACATTATCGGTGCGATAGTATTGGCCCACGAATGGCTGGCATAGATCTGGCAAGCCGTTCATCCGCCTACAGTACCCCAATGCTGGTCGACGAATCATTGGCCGATTATCAGCAAACCGTTTAATGGCTGAATGCTGGCATTTTTGTTACGACAGGCGACCCTATATGGGGTTAAAGCATTGCCAAAAAGAACAACTTTGTTTTTGATAGGCACGGGGGGGGGGGGGGTGGCGATAACCTTTGCTTTCTAAGCCATTTGCTCAAAAAGGTATATGAAAAATGTCAACCTACTTTGATAACGATTTAAAATCCGGATTACGTTTCAAAAAACGTTGCAATTTTTTTTAATGCTTTCCAGTAACTTTCCCATGCCTCGGATAATAAGTTTGAGTTAGGGGAAAATATCTAGTTCCACAGGGTATTTATTTTCCTGCGCCACATGTTCTTGTCCGAACAAACCCAAATTTTGTTCGATTTTTTTGTTTGAAGAGCTTTCGGCTCCTTACTTCGACGTTTTTTATTATTACAGCAAGAAACCGTTAACAAAACGCCACCCAATTTTTCGGTGAAATTCCGATTAAATATTGTTTCCTTAACAATTTTTTCTGATATTCTATGATTTCTGTTGTTCCAACGATTTTCATATAGTGAAGATTTACAAAAAATATCTATAAAAAATGTCACTAGTCACGACACATTTTTTGAGTATTTCTGAAATTTAAAAAACGATCCTTTGCAGTATCATTTATAAGTAAATATATGTTCTCGAAAAATATTTAAATATCTGCTGAAAAAGCTTGCTAGTTTCAGAACAATATGCAACGGTTTTTAATGTTGATAAGGTAAATATTATAGATTGAAGCCAATGTGTTAATGATGTTTTTATTTCGTTAGGTAAACGTGGGAGTGATCTTTGAAAAAATGATTAGAAAATTATAGAAAGGGGTATTGGTAGGAACTTATTTATACCATTCTGTGACTCACAAGGACATGACTTTGGTGTCCTCCGCCAATTTTGTTGAAACTTTTTTATGTGGAAGAGTATCAAAACTAAGAGACACGTATTTTTTTTTATCAGCGCAAAAACGGTTTTAATGGGTGAAACGCACCCTCAAAAATGGGGATGTTTTTTTGTTTTTCGTCGATAACGTTTCAACGGTTCGAGATATAAAAATATTTCAAATTGCAACGATGTTTATTTTTTTGTGTACTATACATTGGAGATGCAAACGATAACGTTATCGACGAAAAACGAAAAGCACCCCTATTTTCGAGGGTGCATTTCACCCCTTAAAACCGTTTTTCCGCCGATAAAAAAAAGTGTCTCTTAGTTTTTGAGACTATTCCACATTAAAAAGTTTCAATAAAATCTGAGGACAACACCAAAGTGATGTTCCTTGTCAGTGTCCGCTTTCAATTTGGTTGAACCTCATACATGTGATGAAGCATTGAATACTTTTAGACACGTATTTCCTTGTATCTGCGGAAAACGACCCCTCAAAGAAAGGCGCGTCGTGGGGTAATTTTGCAGTTTCGGCCATAAGCAGTCCAGCGATCTGAATGAAACAAAAACCAAAAATCTTCTAATGTAAAGCGATGAAAAATCCACTATAGAAGTATTGAAAAAAAAACATTAAGCAGTGACACGTGTTTCTTGTAGCGTAGTTTACCCCCTCAAAAACTTTCTTCCGCCCACAAAAAAATACGTGTTCAATAGTTTTCAATTCTTTATCACATATATGAGTTTCAACAAAATCAGTTTCAGAAAATTTTTAGCGTTTCCCTATCAATCACATATCGCCAGCTCGGTTGTCGGAGTATTTTTAAAAAATGTCCACATATCTTGCCGCAATAATACAAACGCAATTTTTCAGCACGTAACGACAAACGAAAGCTTATTATTCGTAAGCTTTACTTATTATTACTGTAAAATATTTTCGAGAAGATCCCACCACCGTTATTCTTTCTCCACTCAAGTGTGAGTATTTTCCTTTTATCGGACTACTTGTTTAGCAAGAAGTATATTCAGCGAATTCCGAATGGAATTTTTCCCTGAAACTTTTTCAAGTTAAACGCGGTGAGGTGGGAATGGAATACAGAACAAAAGTGTTATATTCTGGACTTAATAGACTTGCGATCACAATCGCACCGGAAAAATCGACGCGAAAGAGTTCTAAAGTTGCCGGTATAGGGCGTCAGTCACTCCCAAAGGGAAAATCAAAGACGCACACACACACACACACACACACACACACACACACACACACACACACACACCTTGTTGCATTGTGGATAACCGACGAGACGGGAAAAACAGATGAAAAAGGAAAAATAATTCTCGACCGTGGAAAAAAAAGACGAAAGCGTCGAGAGTCTCGACGACGAAAGAAACTTTAGACGAATGCATACAGCGACTCGCTCGGGTTGCTACTTCGCTTTTCCTCAAGCTGCGTGTCTCGGTCCATAGCTCACCATGCAGATCCGAATATAAAAGATTCCGAGTCGCGGGATACGCGTGGACGGGAGTATGACTCAATAAACAAAAAAGAGATGTTCCTAAAAAATTGGGGGGAAAAAGCACTTGCCGCCGCTCTGCCTTTCACTAAAATTAGCTGAAATGCTGTGTTTAGGCGGGACATCACTGTGACGGGTCAAAGAAGCGATTTTTTTGCATTTTCTTGAAGTATAAATATGCAAGAATATGCGCGGGACATCATTGTGACGGGTCAAAGAATAGATTTTTTTGCACTTTCGTAAAGTATAAATATTCAAGAATTTAGTGCGAGCAGGTGGCGCACCGATTTACCCATACTAAAACTTTCAATTGCGTTTTTCTCGAAACGATATTTCTCGACCTGGGCGGAATCATAACTCTAGCTATAATTGTCCGATCTCAATTTAAAAGAACCAACATTTCCGTAATTGCAGTAGGTATCGATGTACATAGCCGTTTCTTTTTCTTCGAAATTTAGTATTTTTGGAGCCGACGAATATAAAAAAAAAAATCGCCAAAATTACATTTTGCGAACACCTTTTTCGAAAACATTTCGAAACATTGCGAAACTTTTTTCGAAAACGGCTACGTACAACGGGAGCTACATTTATATAGATTATAAAACTTTTGTATTTTTATTGTTCAGACCAACTACGGTCAAGTTTTCGATCCGGTCGTTGAACCGCATTTTTTATACAGGGGGTCAATTATACCTCAATAATGTTGTTCATTTTAATTTTTTTAAATACAAATTAAATTAATTGAAAAAAATAAATAAAAAAAATCAATTGAACTGAAAATAATTAAAAACGAACTAAGTTGAATGTAAGTTCAAGTGCCTCACTAACACACTTTTTTAAAATCCCAAATAAATAATCTAGTGGACAAAAAATAGATCTGCAGTAGGTCTGCAAGTATAGTTCCTAATCAAATTGGTATCTAGAAGTGAAAAATACACAAATTAAATTTGAACATTGCAGAATTTTTCAGACCGACGAAGATATGTGTGGGATCATGGCGTTTTTAAAACTTTTTTTAGCCTCATCGAATTCTTTACCAATCCGAAATGATGAGAGAACGATAAGTGCCCGCATTTTATTTGCAATACTCATCTCAGTATCGTTTCCTGTGGTTTTATCATTTTAGTGGACCGGCGGGCTTATTATTTATATCAATTTATTTCTATTCGTTTTATTTATATTCATTTTATTTATGTTAGTTTTATTTATGTTAATTCTATTTATATTCATTTTATTTATACTAATTAACTTATCGAATCAACATTGAAATTCTGTTACCACACATTACTTATGATTACCCACATCATAATGCACGATGAGAATAATGTTTTTGCTAGAAGGAAGTTGACGGTCATTTTTCGATTTTTAAAGATTTACGGCCATTGTTCAAGTATTCCTTTTATTCTGTAGTGATTAATCAAATGAATTCAGGTTGCGGTTTACGAAGGTCCCATTAGCATTGTGAACAATGATTATTCAAGTGCCTGAGCATATTTGACAAATGAAGAAGATCAGATTATACCGTGATACAGTCTCGCTCAATGTAAACTTGAGAATAAGAGAGGGTATGCTGTGCGTAGTTGGGACCGAGGCGTAATCAATTTAACACGGTCGCGAGAGTTGCGAGCACTCGTGTAACGCGTGTTGACGATCCACTGATCAATTAGCTCTCGCGTGCAACCTTAACTGTGCCACCGAGCATACCGCGTACAGGACATTTCAGACCGAATCACACCGGGAACATCACTAATTTTTTTTTCCACTCGTTTTAAAACGCTGCACGACAAAATCCTTCGAAATCCGTACGTTTTAAGTATGCCGGAAAAGAAAGCGTGAAATTGAAACCACACTGGTTGATATAAAGCTTTTCGACGTGGTTTATTTTCCCTGATTTATATAACAATATATTAAATTTGACAAAATATATTTTGAATATCAATATATCAATATAATTATTATAAAATAAATAATTTTTATTAAATGTAAATATAATGGGGGAAAAAAATTATTTATTAATGAAGATTTTGGTCGGCCATTATATATTGGCATATAACAATTAGAGGGAAAAGTTACGAAAACGAAATTTCATTTAAAAAGTCGTATTGATCATTAAGGGTTTTCCTAAACAATTTTCGATACTGAAACCATAGGAAGAAATTCAATTGTGGCTAGCAAATTTGAGTGCCCTTCAATACCGTGAGTTCACTTTTACAGTGCATGGAAGAATTTTTGAATTCAGCGTATAATTTGGAACCTTTTCATGAAAAAACTTACGAAATGTAAAAAATAAAATATATGCAA